>JASJET010000275.1:0-2500 GCA_034092305.1 Diaprepes abbreviatus
AATGATTAGTACATCTATTATAGAGAATTATGTTAAGCAATATTCCCATCTAAAGTTCAATAGATGGAAACAGACTTTCATTTTTTGAGACTTTTGTCCTTGTTAATATTTTTTGTTATGGTCTTACAAATATATTTTCCATTTTAGATATTGGTCTCGTTAAATGTTACATATTTAAAGAAAATAAAGCAAAGAAATCATTATATGCAGTCATTTTAACTCGTACAAGGGAATTAGCAATGCAAGTTAAAAGTCATTTAACTAAAATTGCAAAATATACCGGCATGTATAGATTATCAAGTTATATGGAGTCATTATTGTCTGTTTAAAGTAAATTATTTAGGAAAAACTACACATTGGACGTGAAAAATTATTTCAGAGTTCCCTAATTGTTTATATATCTTAGGTGTAGACATTGCTGTAGTTATCAGAGGTATGGCTGCAGTTTAGTAAGAAAGACTTTGAAGTAAAGGCCTAGAAATTGTTGGGACTCCTGGTCATCTATGGGAATTAGTTCGGCAGGGAAATGCACATCTGTCACAGATAGACAAGATTAGGTAAGATATTTTAAATGAAACAAGGTCAGAAATAAATACAGAATTTTTGTATTGGTGCCCTCTTCCTCCATACTCAAGAAAATGTGTCAGTATAAGATAAGAGAAAGTTGTTGGATAATACGGAGTGTTTAAGTAGAGATTCCACTCCCAAAAATATAACAAATAGGTTCTGTTAACATGTTTCTGATATAATTTTGTCGATTTTTTAAAAATATCTGAAACAATTTAAATAATTTGACTAATTTTTTGGGTTGTGAATAGTACTTAAAGTGGCACTATTTTAATATCAAATAAAATTTTTATAAAAAAAGTTGAACCGACTTCTAAAAGTGCGCTAAAAAGTAAAAAATAACTATAAATTTTTATATGAAATTGAAATTTTTGAAGTCCAATTACCAGATGAAGTATTTGCATGTCTTACGATGAAGAATCACATTTTTCAAAATACCAAAAAAAAAAACCTTAAAGTTCACGTTTCTGTTTGAAATTTTCAGTAAAACGTTACATAAAATGTGATAGAATCCATAAAACAGCAAAATCAAAAATAAATTTTTGCCAAAATGAAAAGTATTCAGTCAATGTCAAAAATACATTTTCACCAATATCATAAAAATTTAGGGAATTCATTGTTGCCAAAGCAATTATTTGCATATAATGGCACGGAGCATGGTGGCGTCATTTTTATTATAAGGGGAGGTATTATGCATGATCAGTCCAGTTTTATATGTCAAGTTCGTGCGTAGAGATACCGGCACGGTAGACACCACGGTTGTATTCTAACCTGAACTAAAAAAATGGTTTAATTAATGCCTGAAAAAAACCTTTACTTGATACTAGCAGCGCCACGCTTGACTGGAAGCAAAAGTTTCAAATACTCGTCCAGTGGGTTGCATAAGAGAAATTTTTCTAGTAGAGGGATATTTAATGGGGCACAGGTTTGCAAGTCGACTTGCAAGTCTACATGCAGCTTATAAGACAAAATTAATCTCCAAGTCTTAAGATAGGCAAGTCCATATACGCACCAATTGATTAGCTTGGATTGCCTTAAAATTGCATATCAGCAAAGCAAAAACTTTTCTAGGCGTAATATTGTAATGCAAAAAAATTATACTTGAATTATTTTTTGATATAGTATAATCTAGGAAAAAAATTAATTTAAATCTAACTATTAAATTAACAGTAGAAATTGTTTAGGCAAAAATTTTTCATCGTAATCGTCTTATTTCTACTTACGAAGCAGGATTGAAGCTAGTGAATCAACTGAAAAGAAACAGGATTCGTTTTACAAAAAAATACGGGTTTTTAATACTGCGCACACCAGTAAATCATTCGTAAAGTAGGCAAAGAAAGCTTTTTATTTTCCCAATAATTAGTAGTCGGTACTACCTAGTAATTAAAAACCTTTCATTGATAATTTATTTCAATGAAATTGGCTCCCACGATTCGGTATGAATCATTATACTAATATGCCGATGATATCTACAGATTTGGAAAAAAAGCAAGAACAATCAGCTGAGGATTGGGATAACATTATTTTTCAATATATAAGATAGAGAGTGCTTTTAAAGGTACCTTATTATAATAAACAGAAAATACTGTACGTTAAAAAGTGGGATTAAATTATGCTGCTGTTTAAAAAAACTATCAGTGAAAATTTGCGAGAGGTTCATCGAGACTGCGTAAGTTAAAAAAAATTTTAGTACAAATTTCCAAGAAAACTAATGAAGCAAGAAAACAGAAGATCTAGTAAAAAGATAAGTTCGAATTGTTGCAGGTAATTTATAATTTTATGCAGATGTACGAGAAAGTCTTGTGTTTTACATTTTAACGTGGGAAAATAACGAAATTGAATTACTCGTACTTTGCTCTTAGCAAAGCTATTTTTATTCCTCTTTATGTATACATATGTTGATTTTTTGTTTTCCTTCCTCGAAATTCTATAA